>BJKM01000566.1:0-7500 GCA_015082035.1 Chaenogobius annularis
CTCTAACATGACATCTGTGACTCTAACATGAGACTGTGACTCTAACATGAGGCTGTTTTGTACTTACCTCCAGAGAAGCTGGAGGGTGGCTCTGAGAGAAGAAGCGTGGTTGACACCTGCAGGTGGTAAAAACACAGGTGTAGTTTCCTTTGTGGGCGGCCAATGTTAGAGAACAGGAAGTGTACGGAGTGATTGACAGCGGCAGGGTGTGGTTCTGAGCGAGGTCACAGTGGAGAGAGGAGCTGGAAGGAGCCTCCTGGGAACTGTGGCTCCACAGAGCATTTGACCCTGAACTTTGACCCCGGCATCACCCGGACCCCCTGCGTCGGGCCTCGTAGGCCCCGTCTGACACAGACAGGGAGATGATTGGACGATTCAGTAAGTCTGTGAAGAGAGAGGATTGGACAAAGTGGTTTCATACTTGACCTGACCGAGGCCCGAGTCCAGGTCAGAGGTCACATTGTGAGTGCATGTGGTCTCTTTTACTGTCGACACAAATGTTGAACTCCAAAGTCAATAAAGTGGTCAAATATGTGAGGTGAGAGGGAGAACGTGAGGCTCATGCAAATAACACGATATATTCATGAGATTCAGTCATTTCTGTTGTCAGTGTCAGAGACAGTTCATCTTCTGTCAGTGAAACATTTGGTTGGAGACGACGATTTGTTGTGATAAAAAGCAAAGATTAAAAGTGAGTATTGTTTATGTTCAGGAACTTAAGAATGAAAGGGTTTTTTTTCTTTTTCTTTGTATAAAGACAAGATCAGATAAAAAAAAAAAGATCCATCAATATGAGGGGCAAAAAATTAACCAAAGCTCAAGAGAACAAGCTAAAACTGTATCAGACTCTCACTTTTACCTGAACACACCACCTCCAGACCCCCGGAAGAGGGTAGTCTGTGGTCACGACACACTTTGTCACTGTAGACTCCATCACACAGTAAGGGTCTATCCCCCACACAGGACTCTGTGGAGAACCATCTCTTTTTCTTCCAGAAAACAGCAGAGCCACAGTCCAGGTCTCGACACACAGCAGCTGAAGCCCCCTGGGGCCAGGGGCCATTGGCGTCCGCTCGTCTCCACTCTCCTCTGAGTTTGACCTCCACAGTCCCAGCACAGCGACTGGCCCCTCCCACCAGCCTGAGCGGCTCTGAACAGACAAGAGAAGGTGAGGTCCCGCCCCTTTACCTGAGTAGCTGAAGCCCCGCCCCTATACCTGAGCAGGTGAGGTTGACAGCGGCTCCAGAGGAGCAGGTCCCTGAGCTGGAGCGGGGACAGTCCATCAGAGCAGACTCATGGCCCTCACAGTGGAACGTCTGCAGTCCCAGAGGAGAGAGCGCCCCCTGGAGGAGAGAAGGAGCCCCACAGCCCAGCTGCCTGCACAGCACCTCTGCACCCAGCAGGTCCAAGGCCCCTTCACAGACCCAGGTCCAGGACTGGCCCAGATCTGCACTGATCCTGAGCACAGGCCGGACCCCGAGACCAGTCGCACCGAGTCTGTGGACAGACATGTGACATTCCCTCAAAGATACTATAGTACCTTATCATCCAAACAGAGCACTTCGCTCTCAAAATGCTGGACTTCTGGTGGTCCCAAGAGTCTCTAAAAGCACAGTAGGAGGTAGAGCGTTTAGCTCCCAAGCTCCTGTGTTGTGGAATCAGCTCCTGTCCATGTTAAAGAGGCCGACACAGTCTCCGACACAGTCTCTTCATTTAAAACCAGGCTTAAAACGTTCCTCTTTGAAATGGCTTATGGTCAGGCCAGTTAGGAACAGAAATACAACCTACAGTTCCCAGCTCTGCTGCCCTAGGAGCAACTCTGCTGGGGGAAGTATAGGGCTTGAGCACTATCCTCTGCTTCTTACTACTTTTCCATTAAACAATATTTAATATTAATTTCAATGGCAATTTGTTCATCGCTTTTCCTTCTTCTTCTCCCACTTCCCCGACGGGAGTGGAGCAGGCACATCGATTACCTGTGGATCCAGATGCTCCTCAACTGCCTGGAGAAACGGTCTGCCTGAGTGACGGTCTCTACTCCATATGAACGGTTCTTCATCGGCCTCGAAGAATTGGTTCTCCTCCTGAGTGGGTCTAGCTCCACCTTCTATCTGCAAATTGAGGCGTGTCCTCCTGTCCGTCCGAGGAGTCGGATCTCTCCTTCACTGTGGAACTCCTACAGGTTTCTACTTTTTCCCAAAAGGTTTGTAGTTTTCCTGGCCGAGAAGGAGGGTCTAAGGACAGGGGGGCTTGGGACATCTGTCTAAGGACACAGGATGTGGGACATTTCCAAGTCCCTATGAACATTGTTTATTTTGTTTTCCACTGTAGCCCCTCGAGACCACTACTTTTGTGATTTTGGGCGTTACAAAATACATTGAATTGAATTGAATTGAATCACCGCTCTGAGCCAATAGGAAAGGCAAGTTTATTAGAGGAGAGGGAGTGAGGGGAGAGAGATGGAGAGAGAGGGGAGAGAGGGGAATGCTAGAGCCGACGATTGTTGTGATAAAAAGCAAAGATTAAAAGTGAGTATTGTTTATGTTCAGGAACTTAAGAATGAATTATTTTTTTTATTTTTTTTTGTATAAAGACAAAAATCAGATTAAACAAATGTGATCCATCAATCTGAGGGGTAAAAAATTACGTCAAGCTCGAGAGACAAGCTAAAACTGTATATGACTCTCACTTTTACCTGAACACACCACCTCCAGACCCTTGGAAGAGGGGGAGTCTGTGGTCCAGACACACTCTGTCACTGTAGACTTCATCACCCAGTAAGGTTTGTCTTCCACACAGGACTCTGTGGAAAAATCATATCTGTTTCCTCCAGAAACAGCAGAGCCACAGTCCAGGTCTCGACACACAGCAGCTGAAGCCCCCTGGGCCAGAAGTCAGAGGTCACTCGTCTCCACTCTCCTCTGAGTTTCACCTCCACAGTCCCAGCACAGCGACTGGCCCCTCCACCAGCCTGAGCGGCTCTGAACAGACAAGAGACAGAGTGAGTCCCGCCCCTTTACCTGAGAAGGTGAGGTCCCGCCCCTTTACCTGAGTAGCTGAAGCCCCGCCCCTTTACCTGAGCAGGTGAGGTTGACAGCGGCTCCAGAGGAGCAGGTCCCTGAGCTGGAGCGGGGACAGTCCATCAGAGCAGACTCATGGCCCTCACAGTGGAACGTCTGCAGTCCCGGAGGAGAGAGCGCCCCCTGGAGGAGAGAAGGAGCCCCACAGCCCAGCTCCCTGCACAGCACCTCTGCACCCAGCAGGTCCAAGCCCCTTCACAGACCCAGGTCCAGGACTGGTTCCAGATCTGCACTGATCCTGAGCACAGGCCGACCCCGAGACCAGTCGCACCGAGTCTGTGGACAGACATGTGACATCACCGCTCTGAGCCAATAGGACACACACGTGTGACATCACAGCTCTGAGCCAATAGGAAAGGCAAGATTATTTGTAGCACACAATTGTCCACAAGGCAATTCAAAGTTCATGTTTAGTCCTGACTCTGGCACCAGCAGGAGGCCGGTCCATGTTTGTCCTGACTCTGGCACTATGTGTCACTGGGTCCTGTTTTTCTATACAGGAGCATCAAAGTGGACTGAAAGCGTCCGAACCAGAAAGTAAAAATGTCACGACCCAAAAAAAAAAAAGTCAGTGCAGCCCACCTGTACGCAAATTCCCTCTTCCTAAACCACAGACCGGGGATAGAGGGGGGGAGAAGAGAAGGGAGCGCACTAAGGATCTGTGACACTGAGGAGGGCATCTGAACAGACTGTCTGCTGCATGAAGCGAGTGGTGACATCATCCCCAAACACGTAATCTCTGCCAATCAGTGAAGTGAAAGCCGGTAAACTTAAAGACTCAATCATCGCCACATGTTGAACTTGTCACCTGTTGCTCCCAGTGTTGTGCTGACGAGGCGTTCACTGCACACGGAAATGACACCTTCAGTGAGTCACTCTGAAGTTTATTGTATATTTATCATGGCTTTGTCACAAAGTGCTTTTTAACTTCAGGTTTAAAGTCAGAAATGTTCTCTGTCTAAATGTTAAAGGCTTATTTCTCTTGTTAAGTGAACTCTACAAAGAGCTGCTGGAATGGATTCATCATTGACTTTATTGTATTTTTCTGGATTTGAAACTTTGACAAAGTCTTGCTCTGCACGTATTAGACGTAATTTCATATTTCAAAGGTTTTTCACCTGTCTCATGCAATCTATGAAAAAAAAGTGAATGAATGATTAAAAGTAACTGAGTGGAATTGAGTTTTTAATCTTGACCAGCGAGTCCAATTCCTCTGTAAGTGTGAGAACAGTGCATCAAACCATCGAACACTTGACAGATAATGTCAAGTCAACAGTCTGAGGACCAGCTCTTCTGGTCCTAGAAACATCTGCAGGTAGAAACACTAAAGCTGTGAACACATGAAGCTCTTTCACTTTATTCTGACAAGAAAAGCCTGGTTACTTAAAGTAACTCAGATTCTGTGAGTGCAGGGGACTCGGGTCGGGCTGGACTTTTTGGGCCTGATCCAAACTCTAATTGGAACGTTCCACAGAGATCTTTCACAGCTGACAATCCTCTGGAGAAACTAGAGCTAAAACGTGATGAAAGTGAAACATGGACAGATTCACCAGACACTGGGACAGATACAGAGGGTCATGTGACTGGCTGACATTTAGTTTCAGGTTTATTCTTCACCGACACTTTTTACGTTTATTTCATCTTTCACTGTCTGGTCTTGTTCTGTTTTATTTCAAATTTTAAAAAGTACAAAATCCACCCTCAGAGTCAAAGATGTGAGAGTCACAGGAGGATGTAACATCAGACCTGAACGCACACCTCCAGACCCCGGCGTGAGGGAGACGAGTCTGTGCTCCTGACACTGTGGTGGTCCCGGCCCAAACCCTCTTCATTCTTCATATTTGGATATTTAGAGAGCTAATGCTAAGCTTTAGCATCAAACTGTTCATCATCTGTTATTTTGAGCCAATAATACTTCCGTAATGACTGACTCCAGCCACAGAGAGGAGCAGTCTGTGAGGAACATCTGAGAGATTCAACCTGAGGATTAAAGAGCAGACTTTTACCTGAACACACCACCTCCAGACCCCTGGAAGAGGGGGAGTCTTTGGTCTCGACACACTCTGTCAATGTAGGCTTCATCCCAAAGTAAGAGTATATCCTCCACACAGGACTCTGTGGAAAACCATCTCTGTTTCCTCCAGAAACAGCAGAGCCACAGTCCAGGTCTCGACACACAGCAGCTGAAGCCCCCTGGGGCCAGATGTCAGAGGTCACTCGTCTCCACTCTCCTCTGAGTTTCACCTCCACAGTCCCAGCACAACGACTGGCCCCTCCCACTAGCCTGAGCGGCTCTGAACAGACAAGAGACAGAGTGAGCCCCGCCCTTTACCTGAGAAGGTGAGGTCCCGCCCCTTTACCTGAGTAGCTGAAGCCCCGCCCCTTTACCTGAGCAGGTGAGGTTGACAGCGGCTCCAGAGGAGCAGGTCCCTGAGCTGGAGCGGGGACAGTCCATCAGAGCAGACTCATGGCCCTCACAGTGGAACGTCTGCACTCCCAGAGGAGAGAGCGCCCCCTGGAGGAGAGAAGGAGCCCCACAGCCCAGCTCCCTGCACAGCACCTCTGCACCCAGCAGGTCCAAGGCCCCTTCGCAGACCCAGGTCCAGGACTGGTCCCAGATCTGCACTGATCCTGAGCACAGGCCGGACCCTGAGACCAGTCGCACCGAGTCTGTGGACACACATGTGACATCACCGCTCTGAGCCAATAGGAAAGGCAAGTTTATTTGTAGCACACAATTTGTCCACAAGGCAATTCAAAGTCCATGTTTAGTCCTGACTCTGGCACCAGCAGGAGGCCGGTCCATGTTTAGTCCTGACTCTGGCACTATGTGTCACTGGGTCCCGTTTGTTCTATACAGGAGCGTCAAAGTGGACTTGAAAGCGTCCGAACCAGAAAGTAAAAATGTCACGACTGCAAAAATAAAGTCAGTGCAGCCCACCTGTACGCAATTCACTCTTCCTAAACCACAGACCGGAGAGAGGGGGAGAGAGAGAGAGAGAGGGAGAGAGGGGGAGAGAGGGGAGTGGCTCAGAGAAGGGAGCGCACTAAGGATCTGTGACACTGAGGGAGGGCATCTGAACAGACTGGTCTGCTGCATGAAGCGAGTGGTGACATCATCCCCAAACGCGTAATCTCTGCCAATCAGTGAAGTGAAAGCTGGTAAACTTAAAGACTCAATCATCGCCACATGTTGAACTTGTCACCTGTTGCTCCCAGTGTTGTGCTGACGAGGCGTTCACTGCACACGGAAATGACACCTTCAGTGAGTCACTCTGAAGTGTTTATTGTATATTTATCATGGCTTTGTCACAAAGGTGCTTTTTAACTTCAGGTTTAAAGTCAGAAATGTTCTCGGTCTAAATGTAAAGGCTTATTTCTCTTGTTAAGTGAACTCTACAAAGAGCTGCTGGAATGGAATCATTCATTGACTTTATTATATTTTTCTGGATTTGAAACTTTTACAAAGTCTTGCTCTGCACGTATTAGACGTATATTTCATATTTCAAAGGTTTTTCATCTGTCTCATGCAATCTATGAAAAAAAGTGAATGAACGATTAAAAGTAACTGAGTGGAATTGAGTTTTTAATCTTGACTAGCGAGTCCAATTCCTCTGTAAGTGTGAGAACAGTGCATCAAACCATCGAACACTTGACAGATAATGTGGTTCAACAGTCTGAGGACCAGCTCTTCTGGTCCTAGAAACATCTGCAGGTAGAACACTAAAGCTGTGAACACATGAAGCTCTTTCACTTTATTCTGACAAGAAAAGCCTGGTTACTTAAAGTAACTCAGATTCTGTGAGTGCAGGGACTCGGGTCGGGCTGGACTTTTTGGGCCTGATCCAAACTCTAATTGGACGTTCCACAGAGATCTTTCACAGCTGACAATCCTCTGGAGAAACTTGAGCTAAAACGTGATGAAAGTGAAACATGGACAGATTCACCAGACACTGGGACAGATACAGAGGGTCATGTGACTGGCTGACATTTAGTTTCAGGTTTATTCTTCACCGACACTTTTTACGTTTATTTCATCTTTCACTGTCTGGTCTTGTTCTGTTTGTATTTCAAATATAAAAAGTACAAAATCCATCCTCAGAGTCAAAGATGTGAGAGTCACAGGAGGATGTAACATCAGACCTGAAACACACCTCCGGACCCCGGCGTGAGGGAGACGAGTCTGTGCTCCTGACACTGTGTGGTGGTCCCGGCCCAAACCTCTTCATTCTTCATATTTGGATATTCAGAGAGCTAATGCTAAGCTTTAGCATCAAACTGTTCATCATCTGTTATTTTGAGCCAATAATACTTCCGTAATGACTGACTCCAGCCACAGAGAGAGGAGCAGTCTGTGAGGAACATCTGAGAGATTCAACCTGAGGATTTAAGAGCAGACTTTTACCTGAACACACCACCT